>CM074292.1:17268445-17308445 GCA_037194245.1 Opsariichthys bidens | reverse complement strand
TGTCATCCGCTTCCAGCCTTTTTAGCTCTATAAAAACAGTCCATTGTGCTGCTTGATATTGCAAAGTGGGTTAGGGTTAGGGTTAGGGTTAGGGTTAGGGTTAGCTATTCTTGTTATTTACCTATAGTGGCTAATGAATCGGAAGTCTCACACATTCACCGAAAATATGTTGCAAAATAAGATGGATAGATTATCTCAGAGCTAATAGTGATTTTATTTCACTGTTTCTTTTTTGGGCTCATTAGCAAAAATCTAATGAATAACATTCTCCTGCACAAGAAATGTCAGATCACAACAGCAGACATCACCAGAGGTGTTCTGGCATTACGCTCATCGTCGCATCTTAGGACGCGTCAGGCAGTTGAGCCAGCCCATCTCTCTGCATTTCAAGTCTCGCATGAAATACAGACTAACCCTGCACTCAAGCAATTAGCCCCCTTCACAACACCATTTTGACTGCCAATTTGTCTACCATGGAACATAATGCAGAGAGTTGTTGGCAAGCGCCCAGCATGCTAATGGAATTGCCAGAGTGTTTTGTTTCTCGGCGAGTAACCACGGTGGCTTTGTGCTGTCAAGTCTCGGAGATAGCCAATGGTAATTGAGTGTGTCCTGTAGCTGCCACGTTTAGGAATCACTGAGATCCTTTGGTCTTGCACATTATGACATCCAGGACGCATCTGGGATTCAGAATAGGGGACGGGACAGACAAAGGGCTGGATAGACAGAAATAATAGTAGATTAAAATCACCTTTAACAGCTGGCATTTTCCTTAATCTTTGGTTAATCTGAAATGTTTAAGGGTTTCATTGGTATGAACTGCGAATAGGACAGAAGAGCATCGGATAGCTCCATCAATTTCTTTGCAAATCCATGCACTTTTATTTTATTTGTCCTAGAGTTAATTAGAGTCAAAGGGTACTCAAATTGCTATAATAGTCCAGTCTGAGGCTGCTGCGACAAATATGTGCAAATGCCAAGTTGCATGCACTCTCGCTGCTGTCAATTACCGTCTCATAAATGTTTGGTTGACATTTTAAATTCACGCTCTTGTGCAGCACCACTTAGGCATTGTATGTTCGTAGTTACTCGATACTTTATTGATGCCTAAGAGTAAGTTTAGTAGAAATCACCAGCAAAAGCTAACAGAGAAGTCACAGCTACAGGCCTGTGTTTCCAATGTATCCAAAACTGGGGTTGCTGACTGGCGAGAGCAGGGATGCCTGGTAAAAATAATTCAAAAAAGTGTGTATAAAAAATGAATATATACCATCAATCTCTGATGTCTCTGTATGGGACTGTAAGGGATATTACAACGCATGTGCAACAGTATATCGGATCCGTGCGTCTGGTCTTAAAGTGATAGCAGCCTAATAATCTGCAAATCTTATTTCACATCACTTGTTTATCCTTGTCGTCCATAACTGCACTTTTAAGCCAGTTAACTTTGTCCGCAGGCTACAGCAAAAAAAGTACGGTATAGCAATAAACACAATTAAACCGGACAAAATTTAACCATTAAAACATAACAAATGAAGAAAACACCAACGGACAAGCAAATCATGCGGTCTCGCGAATCCTGGCGTGAACTGACTCTGCGTAGAGTACGGAACAATGCGTCTCCGCTGCCATAACGTGCCCCAGATACGTGCAGTGTAAATAAAGGGAAACTGCAGAGATTGGATCGCAGACAGGTCTATATTTAACCTGATCAATATTTTTTGAAAATTCACACTCAAGATTTGCCCTCGATTTCATGAGATCTCCAATTACTGTAAATGAGTGGTAAATCAGGGCTAAAACTGTTTTTTGTGTGGGGAGCATAAGGACATTTTTAGCCCTGTAGCCTTTTAGAAGTAAAAAGTTAAAACACACTTTTCACTCTTGCACTAGTAATTTTAACAATTTCCAACAGTTGAAATTCACACATTCATTCAGTTTTTTTTTTTTAAATCGTGAAGACAGTGTAATTTCTAAAAAGTAGCATTTTATGGTGGAAATGACACTCTTTTGTTAAGGCTAGTTTCGAATCATTCTCATTTTTAATCATATTTTAACTAAATTACAGCAAATGATATAGTACACAATAAAAATACGCGTAAAGCGATAATTACCTGACTGTTTTTTTTTGTAAATAATTTTCACACGTCAATGGTATTTTGGGTGCCTGAAAGCACTAACTTTTAAAAATCATCCATGTAAACTACAAAAAACTCAAATTCATGAAAAAGGTGTCATCGTACACATGCGTATTACATCCGTTTTTTTTCCACAAAGTGACAACTACTGGCCTGGCATGCATAATACAGTTTTTCGTCTTTTTTGCGGATCCATGTGAATGGGGATCGTTTTGAAAGCATTGTCGTCTGTGTAAAAAAAGGCAAAGCAAATTTTTTTCCCGTTTTTAGTACATCGTTGTTATGTAAATGTACTCTTAGGGTGCGTTCACACTTGTCATGTTTGGTTCGATTGCTCAGTCAGTGCGGTTCGTTTGAACAAATGTGAACGCTGCCATCCGAACCCTGGAGCGGACCAAACAAGCGGACCGAGACCGCTAAAAAGATGGGTCTCGGTCCGCTTCCAAACGAACTCTGGTGCGGTTCGATTGATATATGAACGCAACACGGACCAAAGACATGTAAACGAGCCAAAAACAGGACGTGATGCCTCAAGATGCGACGCTACAAGTCAGCTGATTTGACGACGCGGAAAGATCGGTGTATCCAAAAAGTCGAGGGCAAATATGACTATATGTTTTTTTTTTTTTTGTCTTTTGGTCCGGACCAAACGAACCAAACCAACCGAACTACAAGTGTGAACGCACCCTTAGATTATAATCATTTTAAATGTGAAAATTCATTATATATTTTTATAGTTTGAGTTTAAGGGTTCACATGACGAGTCGCCAATGTGACTTAAATTGTAAAGTAAAACTACATGCCTATAGACTGAACATGTAATATGCATGCGCATGACGTCAGTTTTCACAAATTTGTGTTTTTGTAGTTTACACAAAGCCTGTAACGGTATCATTTTCAAAAACCTGTTTTCAAAAGATTCCATTTTCAGGCCCCCAAAATGCCAGCGATTTAGTCGGTTAAATCTTTTAGTTAGAAAAACAAACCCATAAATGCCCAAATTGAGGAAATGTCTAGGCTATAAATACACAAAGTAACTGCAGGAAAATTACAAGAAAGTAGTAGAGTGGAATGAGTGGGTGAAAACAAGTTTTCCTTACCATTCAGATTCTACGTTTTAATTACAAAAACATAGATTTTTTTTCTATTTCTCTCTCTCTCTCTCTCTCTCTCACACACACACACATATATATATATATACATACATACATATACACAAAATGACTTTGAGAGCACCAAACAAAATGCAAGTTACCACACAGAGCCTACATGACACTGCTCAAGGTTAGTGAAGGCAGATAGAGTTATGACTGGGGAGTGTCACACACACAATCTCAATCTCGTGATCCCAGGAGACCAGCCAGGGTATTTTCATAAACATAATTAGGCTGAATCAGTAAAGCATCGTCTTGCATGTCAATCGCAGTGTGTTTGCGTCACGGCAGAGACACAAAGGCTACCAAGATGAGATTGTACAGTTAGGAGCTGTTAGACTCAAAGTGACATGGCAGGTTGAGCACTTACGTCTGCTTTGCAGTGTCACTTTGAGAATTTTATCGACCGGGATGTCAGGGGAGAAGATAGCTGCTCGCTGCTCTTTCTAAAATGGATGCTGTTAGTGCGCTACCAAAACTATGTTGCCATGGCATGCACACCTGGGAGGGGAGGAAACTGATGAATAGCATCAATGAGAAATACGTAGTGCTTTTAATGTGTCAATACACATTTTCCATTACACTGTATAATAACCTTTTATCTATTAGATATTTATATAAGAATGTCAGGTGCACGTGTTTCTGGTTTGCATTTACCTTGGGTTCAATGGCAATGATGAAAAGCCCTAAAACTTGATAGCTATTTGGCAGGTTGCCTTTAAAAAAATAAAAATAAATAAATAATCCGGTCAGATTCAGAGAAGCCTCTTAAAATGTTCAGCAAATGGCAACACAGCATGGTAGAAGCTTGTATTTCATGTGTTTACAGGGACTAACTTTCTCATTATGGGCACTACAGAGACAATACATAAAACTCATTTGTGTTATCTAGGCATTTATAATAAAATCTATTTGATGCACTCACACTATAAAATTAGAATCAAGTTGAAAAATTAAGCATAAGTCTACCCCTAAAAATGCTATAACTGATCATTTGGAAAGGGTTGTACGCCTGTTAAATATATATCTGGATTAATGGAGACTTAACACATTTGTGTTTACATAAGTGTTGACAAATAAGTAGGGCTTTATATCAGTGGAAACCTCAGTGATGGTTGGCTGCAGTCCTCAAGATTCACTGCAGTGATTTTCACCAGTGACATCTCATATTGTTCTAGGAATAGCAAGCTGAAATACAGTAGCTCATCATTAGATAAGGAGGTCAACCTTGAAGATCTCTGCCATCAAGTGGTCAAACTGCACCATGCACTTTAGGCATGAGTCAGACTCCAGGCAATTTAGTTTGTGAATTATTATGGATAAATCTTTTAAGATGTTGTGTTATAATGTTTACAGTGTTGGGGTACATGTTCAAACATGTCTAACTGGCGTAAGTTATAATAATAATAAAAAAAAAAAATAAATGTAAATATATGCTGGCTGATTAAAGGCACAATAAATAAGATTTTTGGATTTAAATATCCTAAAAAACAACAAAACACTAGAACGGTTATATATTTTGTTGACTTGTGAACGCACATTATCCCAAATTTTTCCAACAATGCTCAAATCCTGAAAAATAAGCTATTTTAAAAAGTGCAATGGCCCGTGTCATTACGTCCTCCGTCCATGACGTCACATCCGCGCTACCCTTGATTTAGATGATTTTATTAGACAGGTTAGCAACTGTTTTGAAATCCAGTGTGAACACAGAAGAAAAGTATTCTGGAGAAGAGAAGCGAATGTTGAGTTGTTGTCTGAGAACGGAGACACACATTCAATCGGATATGCTCCCATTTATTTGAGGTCAAGGCTTCACATATCAGGATCAATTATCCATTTTAATTGAAAAATGTGCACATTTGGAGAAATATTGATTCATTCTAACATATTTAATTCATATTTATTTATACAGAAGACAATTTCTATTAATTTTCCATTGAATTATGCGATTTGATGAGCTTGAAAGAGCACTGTGTGCGAGTTATTAATTTGCTCTAGATCTGTCAAGTGTAGACACATGCATGAATATCTATATCTGCAATAGACTTGATGATTTTTACTAACTAACTAACACAACGCCCCTTTGGAATTTATCAGACATTTTTGTTCAAAATTGAGTTATTCACATATTCTTATTATGTGACAACTTATTTGCATTATGTTGAGTACATTTAGGGACTTTATTCAGAAATCAAAAAGGTTCTATCCACAAAGTCTAATGCAATGCAAAAACTTTGAAGCTCAAAATCTCAGAACTGCAGAAAGAACCTTATAATTTCAAGGGACGTTTCAATATTGTGGCATCGTTGATTCTCAGCGCGAGTGACGACACGCTGCGCTGACCATTCCAAGATGGCGGTTGTGCCCATGTGTCTGGAGCAGTCGGATGTGGCATCTACGTATACATACAGCATGTATGGATCGGTCTGCGTAGCCATAGATAAGTATACGTAGTCACATTGACCACTCCACACACGGCAATTCATCCGCCATCATGGAACGGTCAACATTTCAGATGCTGTCGTCACTCGCAGTAAAAATCAATGAGTATTCCGAGATTCATTTTGTTTTTGTGGAACATAATGTCACTAGACTACAAAGCATACAACAAAGTAATGGGCTTATTTCTAAAGCAGTCATCCAAACAACTGTTCTGTATTCAATCTGAGCTCTGGCTGAAGCATTCTGCTCTCTTTTATTCAGGTTTTGCTGTGTGCTTTGGGCTGCTGGAAAATGAATCTTTGACCTAAACACAGATTTCTGGCTGACTGAAACAGGTTCTCCTTGAGGATTTGCTTGTATTCAGCTCAATCCACATAGCTCTTGATGAAAAAAAAAAAAAAACCCTTTCCTGTTGCTCCTGCAGAAAAGCAAGTCTAGAGCATTATGCTTCTTGATGGAAAGAGTGGATGTTTCCTATGTGTATTTAGTTTTTGCCAGTTTTGGCAGGTGAGTGCAGTTTTATTTTTTTTTTTTTACTACAAGTCTCTCTCTCTACAAACGTTTTTGGGTTTTGCCACATGCATTTCTCAAAAAGGGAATTCCTTGCTCTCCCAAAGAGGTAGAGTCTAAGAAACGCTTAAGACATTGAGTCTGGATAGTTCAGTCCATTTCAGTTAATAAACTCTGTCAGTGTTGTAGCTGGCCTTTTGTCACATCACTTAAAATTGCTCTTCTTGCCTTCTTGCTCAGATAGGACAGCCGGATCTTAGCAGTGCCCGTATGTTTTTAATTTCATTACAATGGACATAACCTTTTATAACCTTATCTAGTTTTTTTTTTTCTTCCTTGTTCATTATGAAGTTCCCCAAATGACTTTGATCCTCATGTTTGGAGAACATGATGGCAGTTGTACCATTGTGTCTGGAGCAGTCGAATTGTGGCATCTACGTATACATACAGTATCTATGGTCTGTAAAAGTCAGTGTTTTATCTTACCTTTTTGGCATGAAGGTTATCTTTAAAATTGAGTCAAGAACGCTAGTATTCCATATAGAAGCCCGCTGGACCTTTTTTCTAAGAGCGTGGCAGAAAAATTGATCTGCTATAAAGTCAGTGGTGTTTATAGGGCAGTAACAAAAAGGTACATGAATTGAAACTATAAACATGATATTTAGTGTAACTGCTCAATATAGGGGTAAATCCTTGAATAATCGTTTTTTTTTGTGTCTCACAAGACATCTAAATGCATTGCATATTATGCATGATCATGTAACATATTTTGTGTTAGATCAATTTAACCGTTTCATTGCTTAACAGACATTGAAAGAAAAATTGAATTTAAAGGCATATGTATTGAATAATCTTTTGCTGCCATCTTGTGGTTAGTAAAAGCCTTTACATTCAAACACATACCCACAATTCACAAGATGAACGTTTGTTCTTTGGCAGTCTGGCTCTTCTGTTTAATGTTGCAGTGGACATTAGACAATCATAGTTAAAGGGATAATGATTTACTCAACCTCCTGTAGTTCCAAACCTGTATGAGTTCCTTTCTTCAGTTGGACACAAAAGATGCTTTGAAGAATGCGGATGACCAAGCAGCTTTTAGTCCCCATTGACTTATGAGTAAAATTACTACGGAAGTCAATAATGGGGACCAGAAACTGTTTGGACAGAATTTTTATTGTTGGGTGAATTATCTCTTTAAAAAAAAAAAAAGGGTCAACACATCCATCACTACTTCTTCACAGAAGCACTCTAAATAATCGGAGCAGGAGGCTTCTTATCCAAATGAGACTGTTTACCGTCAGTGACACCAGGCTTTGGCGTTTCTATAAGAATTATCCCCAGAACCCCGTGACCTGGACGTGATTGCTCTCCTCACCGCACAGCTGAGCGACAGAGAGGGCCTCAGGCTTAAATGGGGTGAACTGAACAAGGCTGGACTGCAATATGCTAAGGGGCAAAGGGTTTATGGAGGTTGGGAGAGAGGGTGAGATAACCCTGCCTGCCCTGGACTGCCCACAGCTAAGGCTTGTGCTTAGGTTGCCCCAGGCATGGCTCTAGGACTGGGGAAAGGCCAGTCCTCATTTGACGACCATTAGGGGGATGTGCCAGTGTTTATATGCATGATTCTGCGATACACTGAAAGCACAATAAGTGGTTGCGGCTGGGAGTAATTCTCACAAAGTCTCTGCTGGCCTGAACACAGTGGACTTTAAGCTCGGTCTGATGAAGTGGCTGCAAGGCGAGTCTTTCAGCCTGGTATTAATTTTACATACACTTAAGAGACCCTATACATCTTTTATCTATTTCATTATCTTTTCTGTCTCTTATTTAGTATAATGTAATTTCATTTTACATTCATCCAGTATTCAAGCAGACACCATATTAGAAAAAGTCAGAGTTTTATGTTATTTCTGTCTTTATCATTATCCGTATTCCCTATCTGTGCACTGGAAATGAGGAAAACGTATTACGAATGACTTTTAATGCAGAAAAACCTCTAATGCCACGAATATTGACAAAATGAAATTCAGTAATAAAAAAACTCAAAACGGAGCACAGGCGCTGTTCATTTACTGTGCATTTTCTTAGTTTTGGATTATTAGTATATGGGTGATTCTCACGAAACCATTAAAACACCACGGCACTAATGATTTTAAATATAAAATGTGTAATATAGTAATATTATAAAGCATCAGAATAAAGACAATACTGTTCTCTACCTTGCACAATGTGTGATTTCAACATAAGAATTTATTATTTTTCAATTTTATTGCATTTTCTGCTGAAATTCTCATTACCGCAATGCGTCCGGCTGTGTTTGAACGTGTGTTATGTTGTAATTTAAACAAAATAACATAAAAATATTTAGAAAACAAATTAATGGATTTTTTTACTAGATTATTTCAGATGACAGAAAAATAATTTACTGAATATTATGTGTAGGAAAATTATGTGTCCATGCACTAATGTATAAAAGTTTGGGGTCTGTGGAATTAATACTTTTATTCAGAAAGGATGCATTACATTGATCAAAGCTGACAGTAAAGTCTTTTAAAGGCACAATATGTAAGATTTTTTTATATTAAAATATCCAAAAACCACTTGCACAGTGTTATATATTTATAAGTATACTCAGCTGTGTACTTACATTATCCTAAATGTTTCCAATAATTTGTAAATTCAGAGAAATTCCCAATTTTAAATAGTGCCCCGTCCCTCTCGTCACTTGCCGCCTGTCAATGACGTAATATCTGCGTTATCCCTGGTTTCCACTTGTGCTGCACAGTAACCATGGCAACAGACGCGGACAGCTAATGTTGTTGTTTCATTCAAACATTATGGACCACTTTGGGAGGATCAATATCGGCGTAGGGTTACAAACTTCGAGTTGACAGAGACGCCGCTCTTGCACTTTATTAGATAAGGTAAGCAAATGTAGGCTACATCAGACTAATCCATGTTATATAGCTCAACACCATTATGATATTCTCATGCTGATCTAACGTACTGTTACGTCTCATACAGACAAGCTAACACACAGAACACACTCAAATGCAGTTTAGCATGATCGTGAAACAATGCTTCATTAGCTCAGTTTTAATTCGTCAAATAAACTGACCCGTATGAGTAGGATTTCAGCACTTGCGAGTAGTTCGGTAGAATGAAATGTCATTTCTTTATATCCCGCGATTCTCGGCCACGCCCTGCTTCATACCGCAGTCATGTTAAAAAACCTGCAGTCACTCATTCATAAACATTAATTCCCCATAATCAATATTAGATCCATCGGCATGACGACAAGTTCCGTGATCACATAGTAATTCACTGCGTCATCAATCTACGCATGTGTTATTGTTTTGAAGAGTTTAGCGACACCTAGTGGCTGAAAAAAATACAGACTTTAAATTGTTACAAAAAGTCTATTTCAAATAAATGTTGTTCTTTTGAGCTTTTTATTCATCAAGGAATCCTGAAATCAATGTATTATGTTTCCAAAAAAATATTAAGCAGCACACCTGCTCTTATTTTAACATTGATGAATATAAGAATAGTTTCTTGAGCCCCATATCAGCATATTAGAATGATTTCTGATGGATCATGTGACACTGGAATAAATCATTTATTTATTGTAATAATGTTTATGATATACGTTTTTGTAGTTTTTTATTTTATTTTTTTTACCAGCCTTGATTAGCACTAGAGACTTATTTCAAAGACATTGAAAAATAGTACAGATCCCAAAAAATTTATATTATTTATATGGGAAATGATAATAATTATTACTATACGGATAATTATAAAAAATCCTTTATTAGTCCTCTAGGTTGGTTAAATTTACCAAACCTTAATTTGATATGTCCATCTGTGAATCCACAGTCGAACACTAGAGGGCAGGGCTGCACAATATATCACACATTTCATTATAGAAGTCATCTCCACGCATTCAAACTTTGTACAGAAGCCTTGGCTTTTACTTTTAGAGAGATATATGTTCTTTTTTTTCACGCTTTTTATACATTTGGTCTGTTGTAAGCGTTGCTTCTCAAAAGCTCAAACAATAGAGCAACAACAAGGTCATGGGTTTGATTTCCAAGGAATGCAAGACCTGATTCAATGCGTATCTTGTTGTTGCTGTGGACAAATGTGTCTGTCAAATGCATAAATGTAGAACGCAACACTAAAATTAAGACATTTAAGTCACATCCTGAATTTAGATCAGAGAAATAGAAATGCACATCACCAGCATGTGTGTGACTATATATTCCAGAACCATCTGTACTGACTGACAGCTAATTCAGTCAATGAGACTTTGAATAATTGCTGTTTTATGGATAGATAGATTTGATATTCAGTCAAGTGTAATGTTGTATTCATGCAGTTAATATTTAGCAGAGCTCATCAATTGGTCTGCAAGTTCTACTCTCTGAGCCCATGTTGGGTTGTTGATAAACTTTAAATAAAAAAGCTTTTGTTGCCTAAAGCCAGTGAATCATATGATACTCTCCAGAGAAACTGAATTAAATAGTTTGGACAGGGCAAAGCACCCCGAGGCGATGAAAAAAGATGTATATTATGGGCTCAACAGCAAAATTACCTTTTGGATTATGCGAAATACTTTTTCATTAGTACAGGCTATCAATAAAGGGGGGGGGGGGGGGAAGGCTTCACAAGCAGATTTGACAGAAAAGATTCAGATATCCATAATAATGGTTATATTAAATTATATAATGTGAATATATCAACATTTTAGGATTGTTTCTGTAAAATGTACACATATGAGAGGAAAGAAGATGACTTAATCGTCAAAATTGGCCTAAAATCACATAATGCAAACAGAAACTATTCAGTCAAATCAAAATGTGTGATGGTTTGCACAGCAAATTCTTTTTTATATAATACTTTTTTTACTTATTTTGAAATGTTCCAGTGAAATGACATGTATTGTTATAGGCACAGGCACATGCACACACAGATGTGTGTGTGTGTGTGTGTGTGTGTTTTTTTAAGTAAATTATCTTCAGCAAGGATGCATTACATTTTATCAAATTAAATCAAATCAAATCAAATTATCATATCAAATGCAGCCTTGGTGAGTGTAAGAGACTTTTTTTCTAAACCATTAAAAAAACTTCTAACCTCAAACTTTTGGACAGTATTGTTTATATAACTTGCAGATCTTTGAAATGTTCTTCCACTGCAAAATCACACAGTAAATCAGTTCTTTCTTGCTGATTTAACGGCTGAGAGAGTTTCTCTCAAGTAACAGGATATGCATGTTTGTTTCATGTAATTGCGTGATATGTTTTTCAATGCATGTTCCTGTGTACATAAGTGCCTGCATGCTTGTGTACAAAGCAGTCTTACTCTCTTAAGCACTGCATATCCTGCTGAGCCTTTGTGTGTGCACATCATGTGTGTGTATGAGTAAAGCTCCTGGGCAGTGTGTTTATGGTGCTACTTTAGTGAGGCCGCCCGGGGGTGTGAGGCAAGCAGAGTGCTAATGCAAAGCACCATGGGATTTTCAGGAACAACGTGGTGACATTAACAAGCTGTCAAGCACTGTGACGTCGCTCTCTCAGAGTGTTTAAAACAAAAAAGTAGGATCACCTCAGGTAGCACACACATTCTCTCTTATATCTCGCACGCACACCTTTCTCTCCCCACCCCTCTCTCGTTCTTTTTCTCTGTCTGCTGCACACGTTGCACTAATAGAGCATGGTGTTCTAGCCTAATGGAACCTGAACTAAAGAGAGTTTTCTGTTAAGGTATGAAGGGCCCTCAAGGCAAGAAGGCATTAGTCTATTTTGAGTAGGTGAATTCTAAATGATGTTATTAGGGATGAGTCTCGCCACCTTTTGCTCTCTTGCTCAGGGGAGTGAACCACCCCTTTCGTTAGATGGAGTTGTAAGGCATTTCTTCTTTGGAAAGGGCTACATAATGGCAACAAAGCCAATTTAGCACATAGACCATCAGCACATTTCTGTGTTGTTTGAGTTAACGAGGTTTGCCTCGAACTTGCAGCAACATTGCAATCAGAAAGGCGCACATTAGACCGACTTTTGACCCTAACATTATAGGCGATGTGAAAGTGAAACCTGAGTTAAAAGTCCATTTTTTGCTCTGTTAAAATACTTTTCTCCTGACCTCTATTTAAAGGAATGTTCGACCAACAGCATTTGTGGCGTGATGTCGATTACCACAAACGTTTTTTCCAATTCGTCTCTCGTTTTCTTAAAAAAAAAAAAAAAAAAAAAAAAAAAAAAATTATGAATAAATGAGGGTTAATTAAAGTGAATTACATGAATTCTTTTGTTAGAACTTGAGTGTTATCTTGAACTTTAAAACTGTTAATGGCAAGATAGCAGCAAATTTATAAAATTGTAATGTATAAAAGTTTAGTGAGTTAATGTAAGTTTGCATACCGTTTCATTCATTCATTAACCATTTCAGTCTCATCTGACTCTTGGTGATTCTATGGGTAGAGTCGTCTTTCCCAAACCCTCTCCATTACATGACGGTTTACATTTCTTAAACTTAATTATTTAAAATGTTCTTTATGAAAAAGGGTTCATTAGGTTCTTTGGGGAACCCAAAATTGTTCCTCTATATAGCATCGCTATGAAACTCCCCTTATTGGAGGGTTTCGAACTTTACTTCCTTATTTTCCTTCTACTTTTTGTCCCTTTGTGTGGTAATACCCACCACCAACACATGAAGTAAATAAATAAATGAATAATAATTAGAACAATAACCAAGACATACATAATTAAACACTTTTACATATGAAAAATAGAGGGAAAAATACAAAGGGAAAATGTACAGATTTTCATATATTTATATCAAACTCTCATTCCTAATAAGTAATTCAAATAATATTAATTAAACATCAATTAATAATAATCTTAAATAAGTATATAAATAAAATAATAAATGAATGAATTAAAAGGGAGGCAGGGTTATATTAAAATGTAATTAATATTATATGTATTTTATAGTATATACTTTGATTTTATAGATTTTTCAAAATGTATACTGTTGCTCTTACTTAAACCTGGGGATTCTTGCCTTCTCCAGAACTTTATTTTAAAAGAAAACAAAATTATTTTGTGGTAATCAACATTACACCACAAATCCTGCTGAGTGAGCTTAACTTGTTGAACACGAACGTATTGATTTAAATCTCTGTCATCTGAATGAGCTGTTTCTTTTTTGTGCATTAAATGCTATTTTGTCTTCATTTTGTGTATTAGTCACAAATCCATACCGAAGTCATCCATACCGATTTGATTCCTGAGGTCATGCCAAAAGGTTACGGACAACCTTTGGTTCTCTTCACCCCCCCCCCCCCCCCAAACAAAGTGTATCCGTCTCACCAGTGACACGTACTGTATTGCTTGACATTATCACTAGTTTCAGTGCTGAGTTTCACAAATCCATAAATCCTTCCTCTTTTCAATTATTCAGAATGCAGAATTATTTATCTAATATGTATTTATTATTCATATTCAAACAAGAAGGTCGTCTTTTGGGACCAGGTCTCATTTTCAGTCTCTTATTTTGTAAACAGACAGCCACAAAAGCGACAGTTCTGCTGATTTAAAGAGACAAGCGTCTGTTTGCGAGTTTGAGGTCTACCTTCAGTTGAAATGGAGTGGGATCAATATTTAATACTAGACATCATTTGCATCTACTCTCTTCAGAATCCCTACCCCACCCCCCACCCCAAAATGGACAATGCACTGAAAGTGGGAAAAGCAGCAAGTAAATGCAGAAAATCCATCCGAATCAGCCGCACTCAGGGAAGTGGGCTGTATGCGAATGAGTGGAAACCCTAGTAGACTTTTTACAGTAAGAAAAGGCAATTAAACATTTAGCGAGGGCTTTCACCAGGTGTTCCACCTTATTTTTGGTTTGTTGTCAGAGGCTGAATTTGGAAGTGTCGGATTTTAACATGTCATTAAAACCATTTGAGCAATTATTGTATCATTTATACATAGCTGTCAGCAGCATTTGCGCACTTGAGAGCAGCTGTGATGTATCTATGAATTAAAGAGAATGTTCCACACCAACAGTGCACATGTAAAGCCATGTACAGGCAAATGTAGTGAGCCCATAGTAGACAAAAGAATGATAAATTACAATGAATTAGGATTTGAATTAAAACAATATTGCCATAAAGAATTCAAATACAATAAAAGATGTAACAGCGAATCCCTCTTTGGGACCGCAGCTATGTGTGTTTGTACGCTTTAGTTACATGTTTCATGAGAGAAAGTGTTTTTTTGTCGCTTCAAAGTATTGGAACATTGCGACTAAAACTTTTTCTTTCATTGCAGAAGATCCATTGTAGATATTAATGGATTAATGTTGAAATCAAGCGTCAGATGGAATCAAAGGCGAGTTGCTCGTATTTGCTGCATTGTTCTGTTAGCCGGGATCACTGCCTCATGCCGGCTTTGTCGCAGACAGATTTTGGCAGGGGATAGATTGGAATAGGATGTGGCATGTGTGCGTGAGGTAACCTGTGTCTCCGTGTGCGCCCGTGCCCTCTTGTCACTTATCTCTCAGTATCCTTAATGCAGGAACAGAAGCGCGTTTCAAAGAGAATAATGCGGAGGAACGTCATGTCAACCTTTGATATATTTATATATTTCTTTTGCTCGCATTAAAATTGAAGCCGCATTCTTAAAGAGGATGTCAAAGAAAGGAAAACTGTGTTCCGACTCAAAGCGGAGAAAACAGACAGACAAAAGTTATGCAAATGAAACAAATGCGGAGAATCACAGTGAAGAATTGATGAGGACATGAAATTGACTCTGAACGAGCCGGTGGACACATGTCGCGGTGCCTTTTGGGGTGGGTCTGGCGGGGGGGCGGCTTGCCTTCACGATGCGCTGCAGCTGTGTGTGTGTGACTTTTGGATTAATTTTAATGCCCCACTCAGCGGGTTCCGTGTCACTCTCCCCTCAGTCTGAGGACCCGTCGAGATGACATCTGAACAGGCACTCACTACGGCGCAGGGAACTCAGAGAAGCCTCGGTGCTGGAGAAAGTGTTTATGAAAGATTCATCACAGATGTCACTCTAATCTGCCATGCATTGTCAGGGAGCTGCTCCAAAGCACACATTGTAAATGGATTCTTCCTCTGACTTAAGTCATCTCTGGCTAAGAGTTGTAGATGGGATGGAGATTGTTTGGGGTATATTGTGGAAGAGAGAGGGAGACAGACAAGTACATTGTGTGAGTGGATGAGGCGGAGCACTTTGTGGGCCGCATTACCGCATGTCCGTGGAGAGAGGGATCTTTAATGTACACCGTCAACCTCGTGCATTCATGCCTTGCGGACGCAAAGGAAAAAAAACAAACGGGATCTATCTATCTATCTAAAGTTCTCTTAGACAGAAATGGGATGGTTCACCTAAAAATGAAAATTCTGTCATCATTTACTTACATTAACTACCCTCTTGTTGTTTCATATTCGTATTACTTTCTTCTACGGAGCATAAAAAAGATATTTTTTGAAGAATGTTTTTGTCCATATTGTGAAAGCCTGTGGTTTATAAGTTTTCCTGAAATTAATTCATGCACCTCAGTTGGTGTATTTTGAGTGTTCTGAAGGGATATGATCATTTTGTAGATCAACAGATCAAAATGTAAGCCCATGTTCACTCTCGAAACAAATCAAAACATTCATGAACACATGTAAAAACAGAACACATCAAATATTTTGAGAAATATCAAATAACGTCAAACCTCACTGGTTCTCGTACATTCTTTTTGGAGCTTGATTTTGATTTTCATAATATGGACAAAACAGTACGTTTTTTCCATAGTAGAGAGACAGTGAGCGTGAGTAGACAATGGCATTTCATTTTTGGACAAACTATCTTTTCACCTGCTCCTCAGAAGTTTTAGAGTTTCGGAAGAGATTTCAACAATCTCAGATTGTCTCAATCAACGATCTCAAACTGTGCTCAGAGATCTCAATGTGAACTCAAATATTTCTTATAAAAAAGACCAATATACTATTTACAGTATAGCTCTACTTTATATCACCAATTTTGTTCTCTTAAGACATTGTAGGAAAAATATTTAAAAGAAACATCAATGAAATCTACTGACCTTGGAAAATGAAACCTGAGCGATAAAATTGTCCTCTAGGAACAGAAAATCTTTAGTATACGCTATAAAAAACTTGGGGTCATTGCGATTTGTTTTTTTTAATACTAATACTTTAATAATGAATTAATATTTTTATCCAGCAAGGATGATCGAAAGTGACAGTAAAGATTTCAAATAAATGCTATTGTTTTGAAGTTTCTATTCATCAAAGTTCATCAGAGTTCCACAATAAAATAAAAGGCTGTACAACTTTTTTCAACACTGATAATAAGAAATGTTTCTTGAGCTTCAAATCAGCCTATCAGAATGATCTCTGAAGGATCACGTGACACTGAAGACAGGAGTAATAATAATGCCGAAAATCAGCTTTATCATCACAGGAATAAATAAATACTGGACAACATATGTTAAAATAGTAATTTTAATAATATTTTGAGTTTTTACTGTATTTTTTGTGAGCATGATCTCACTCTTCTCTCAAAACAGTAAGCAGTCTTACTGATCCCAAACTTCTGAATGGTAGTGTACACTGTAAATCTCTATGCATGGGAAAGAAACGAGAATGCAAATGGGGAATAGAAATATTCCACAGTTTCTAGGAATGAGAATAGAAGTTTACGGAATCACAATTTAGGTGGAGAACATTTCTTGCAAGAAACTGTTTTTGGTGATTTATATACAGTAGCTCCACCTATCAAATGTGCAATGATTTCAAGCACTGGAATTCGATTCGGTGCCTCTGCTTAGAAATATTTGTTTCTTGGAGCACAGTATATCCGCCGAGTGAATTCAGCAATATAAAGTCTAACCCCTCAACACTACAGCAACATTAGTCTTTCAAGCTTTTAGTGCCACTTTGAAAAATAAAATCTTGTCGAGGGGAAAAGGAAAAAGTCAGAATCGCTCCTTTCAAACACTTTGCTTTTAATGTGACACCTTTCTGATTCTGGGGCCTTTCCCTCTCCATTATCGGGGTGACAATATTAAGCATGACTTATTTATATCCTGTTTTGCGAGGCCCTGGGTGATGAAAGGGATGGAAGTGACAGCGAGGTGAGTCGGACCCGTCCCAGTACCTGGAGTCAACACTCGGCACATTTTGTTACGCTTTGATCTGAGGGCCCCTTTGCTCATCTTCCTCCTTTGCCTTCCCCTCATGATAAGGATTTACAGTTTCATCTTTTTCTCTTTTCTCTTTCCCTCACTTTTCTCTCCCTTATCACTTTCGTATCGCAGGGGATGTAAACAAGTCATCTTCGCTTCAATGAGTGATACTGACACGCGGTAGTGTTTCCTTGCTAAGTGCCTTTAAAGTCAGAAAATATGCAAATGAGTGGACTGGTTTGGGTATGTGCACACCATTGCAGCCGCCGTATCGCATTTCACCTTGCGATTTCAAATAGCAAACACTGTAAAACTGTCTCGTGTATGTTCTGTGTTCATTCAGTTTTCAGTGTTGTTTCTAGTGTGTATATTGGGTTTGTGTTCCGACATTCTCAGCCAGTTTGTCACCATGGTCGCTAATTAATTTTAGTATTCAGTTCATGTGTTCATGTCTTGTTAATCATCTCTTCAGTTTTCATTGTTTGCCATGTGCTTGTATTCACTGTGCTTTCACCCTTTCTCTGTTCATCCTCGTTTGAGAGAGCGTTGGCTTGTTTATTCCTTCTTATTTTACAAGTTTTCTGTTACATACCACTCCGGTTGATTTTCCTTCGTCGTGCGCTTTGTTCACTCAACCAAACCCTGACAAATGTGGTAGGATGGTGTAATTTTTTAGAAGCGATTCATGAATATTTCTGGGATTATTGTCAAACCTTTGGTGATTATTTTAAAACTGCAGAGTGTTCATGAAATTATGCATTTTAATGTTTCGCTGTAAAAATAACAAGCATAAAAATGGTTGCTTGCGAATGTGAGAATCTTTAGTGAAGGATAATTATTAGATTAAAATCAGTTTCTTGGTTAATTGGCTGCTTAGATAGAAACTTTGATGGTTAATTACTGAATCAAGACCAGTTGGATAAAGAGACTGGATTAGATTGTCAATGTTAACCTGAAAAGGACTGACAGTTACATTCACGCTGATCCATAAATTATAGGGTGCTCTTATCAGCTCTGGCACATCTGAAACTACAAGATGTGGTTTGTGCTTTGCGCTGAGTGAGTGCCATCTATAATGTCTCAAGTGTGGAAAGGAAGAGACATGCAGCCAGATGACCCTTAAAAGTGTACTGCAGTTTCTTTTTCGCGAGTGTATTAAAAAGGCAAAACATAGCCCTCATTTTAATGGCTTGACTGACAGAAATTTCAAAAACAGCTCTTTTTCAGTGTTGAATGGGAAGAATTAAAAGGGACACAAAGAATTCTTGGAGTGGATTAAAAATATGAATGTCTTTTGTGAAATCATAAATCTGCGTTATTGACATTTTTTAGTTGTATAAGAGTTGTGTAAGTTGTATAAGTGTTTGTTATAGTTGTGTAAGTATGTATAAGTGTTGTGATGTTATTTCCATGAAGAGGTGTATCAGGTTTTAGTCAAGATCTTGTATTGACAATGACAGTTAACAAGTGTCTTCCTACATGGTGGTTTGTGAAATAAAAAGTACACTTCCATGATGTACTTAAAGCGCTCTAGTTTTGAGCACTAATTTTGTACTTAATATACTAAAATACTTAATATAGTTTTTTACATAATCTTAAGTACTCAACTGCGCTCACAATGAATATGAACTTAAATGTGCTTTTAACGTCTCTATTAAATAAAAAAAATATTTAGTACACTTGAACCCATAGTGTGAACCCAAGTGCTAACTAAATACATTTTTAAATCTTAAGAAGTACTAAAAGGAGAATTTTTAGTATATTAAGTGCAAAATTAGTGCGCAAAAAAGAGCACTTTAAATACATTTTGGAAATTCGCCTCAGACTCCATCAATTAGAGTCAAAAGAACTGTTCCCAAATATATATAACATGCTAGAAACACAAATAATTACACTTTTTCTTTTCGGGTGGGCAGTGTATATTGAAATTGAATAGTTTACCACCAACTGGACCAGCATGAAACCACAACTAACCAGCATAAACCAGCCTGGACCAGCATACAAAATTCATGATGATCTGAGCTTGTCTTCTCAGCAGGGTAAGCAGTGTGAAGGTTTTTTTTTTTTTTTTTTTTTTTTCCCAGCTTCCGTCAAAAACATCTACATCACTGCTTCACTTTAAGGCCTAACTGCCACAATGCCAGTAAGAATATATCCTTACCAAACACTACATGCTTATATTCCCTACTTTGTTATTCTAACACAGAATAGATATTTCTCTCTGTGCTTGTTTTCCTGCTGGTGCATGGGAATCTGGTCTCATGCTGTGCTGCAATTAAACAGGAATGAGCAGGCTGTTGGTTGGAAGGAAAAAAGAATCCAGCAAAAAAAAAAAGTTGACACATAATGTAGTTTGTGTCACATCTAATTTACTGCACTCACTGCAACTTAAACAGACTTGATGAATTATTTGAGAGGGAGGGGAAGGAAGAAAAAAGATCAGGAGAAAATGACATTGTTATTCATCTGTGTCTTTGTCACAGAGTCAAGAACCAAAAGATGTGCAAAGAAAACTTCTCTCCCCAGGGCTCAGGCAACCATAGTTCAAACAAAGTAAACAACTGTTTTTCTCAGATGCTCGCATTAGTGTTGCTGCAGGCAAAAGTTGCCTTCCTTTGGCAGTTGGTGCTGTGGCACGTTTAGCCGGGAAGCAGGACCGCGAGATTTTTGCTGGTGTGGCACAATGTTTCCACCCCATGAATGTCGCTGCAATTATTTGTGAAAATTCTACTAGTAATTTCTACTAGTATACTGCAATCACAAAGATGTAGACACAGTCATGCCGGCACGTAATGCAAAATGTATGTTGTCGCTTTTTCTGCACGCAGCTCAGGGCCCGTGTGTTTTTACGTGTATTTTTCTATGTTTTGTTGCTTTGCAAATGGACTTTTGCGATAGGCCGTTTCTACACCCCGCTGTTCTGAACAGGCTTTCCCAGCGTTGCGACACTTGTTTTGATAAGAAGAGGATGGTGGTTGTCTCTGAAATATCAGCTCACTGTACTGTGCACCTTCTCCCATGTGGCATTATTTTCTAATAAGTTTTTGTTTTACACAGAAAACAATCAAACTCACACTCTTTCAAATTGTGAGAAGACCAGGGAGAGAACAAGAAAAATGCCCTGGGTAACAATCTCTTTGTCGAAAACCTAAGTCTTTATTCTCTACCTGGTTGGGAAAGAGAAACTCCCTCAAGAAAACCCTTCAAAGACAGCACACTCTGAGAACGACTACATTATTATAAATACTTGTATTTTTTTTTTAGTAATAATGGTTTTCATTCAAGTGATGAACTCTTGACTTATATTTGGATATTTGTTCATTATTGTTTGACATTGACTTAAGGTCTTGTTCCTTTTGTTTATTTGTTTCTATCAAGAGGACCAGTTTATACATTTAGAATTAAACATTTTCAAATCTTTGTTCTCAAATTTGAATGTCAAGCAGTATTCTTTCATGAATTTCTCGTTTATAGAACTGTAGCCCATGTCGGGTTGAAGGTTAAAGGAATAGTCACACACACACACACACACAAAATTATCTCATAATTCACTCACCCTCAAGCCATCCCAGGTGTTTATGACTTTCTTCTTTCAGCTGAACACAGAGTTATATTAAAAGGATTAATTCACTTCAGAATTAAAATTTACTCACCCCCCATGTCATTCAAGATCATCCAAGTTCATGTCTGTCTGTCTTTCTTCCTTCACTTGAAAAGAAATTAATGTAACATTCCAGGGTTTTCTCCATATAGTGGACTTCAACAGTCACCAACAGTTTGAAGGTCCAAACTGCAGCTTCAGTGCAGCTTCAAAGGGATCTCAGCAGAGGAATAAGGGTCTTGTCTAGCAAAACGATCGGCCTTTTTCTAAAAAGTTTACATACTTTTCAACCAAAAAAGCTCTTCTTGCACTAGCTCTGCATTGTGCCACTCATTCCCGATGGAAAGGTCACGCGTGACATGGGCAGAAGTACCGACCCAGTGTTTACAAAGGGTTTGTAATGGCATTGAATGTTTTTGAAGCTCCAAAAAGTGAATCCATTCTTCATAAAACTAATCAATACAACTCCAGTGGGTTAATAAATGCCTTCTGCACTGAAGCGATGGGTTTTAGAAGAAAAACATCCATATTTAAAACGTTCATGTGAGAGTGGAGTTCCGGCGGAAGGGTGACCTCTGACCTAACGTGTGACGTAGGCGTAGCGTGAGCTTGTAGGTGAGAATTGTGCGGAAGCGCAGAGGATAGAGCAGAACAAAACACTGGTCATGAAATAAAAGTGTAAAACGAGTAGTTTGTTGAAGAATTTCGACATAAGAGGAGCTAAGGGTCAGAGGTCATCCTTCTAACCCTAACTCTCTCGTGAAGGTGCGTACGGCCGTTACCGGAAGCCAGCCGTGAATTACTTTGCATCATAATTATAATTGATGCTGAAAACAAAGTGTTATTGCTAAAACCCCATGTAATTCTTCTAGCATATTTTGATTTAGACAAATGCTACAGCTGCATATTTTTTCTTCAAATGTAGATTCTTAGCAAGATGTGCAGAAAACATACTCATTCCCATTGTCACTTTCAAATGCAAATGGGGCCTCATTAAAAAGTGCAAGTGATATTCATTAACACTCGGACCGCCAGATTTTATTGATTTATCTGCTCGCGAACCCTAATGCACCCTATGGGCAAGCGAGGTACAAAGGTTTATCTAAATGCTTATTTAAATTATGTGGCTCACGGGGAGAGGAGAACACTAGCTTTAGGCCCTGGCATCTGGAGAGGTAACATTTACATAAGCCTTTCTGCATGAGGTGCTTCATTATTTCAGTCATAATATCCATGCTTTGAACTACACCACAAAACAACTAGTTGGGGATGTTTAAGGGAACGATAGAGTCATGCCTGAACCACGTATGCCTTTTGTTTCAATGTTTGGATTAGTTCTAATTTATGGCACCGGAAAAATTCTCTTAAAGGGATAGTTCATACAAAAATTTAAATTTTGTCATCATCTACTCCCCTCAAGTTGTTCCAAACCTGTATACATTTCTTTGTTGTGCTGTACACAAAGGAAGATATTTGGAAGAATGTTTGTAACCAAGCCGATTTCACTCCCCATTGACTAGCATTGTCGGTAAAAAAAAATACTATGGTAGTCAATCTGCGACAAACATTCTTCCAAATATCTTCCTTTGTGTACAGCACAACAAAGAATTTTCATTTTGGGGTAAACTATCCCTTTTAAGAGTTCATATTACTGAGCTATGTCAGAATATTTCCTGGACAGTTTATTTTTTTTAAAGTTCTTATCACAATAAATATTGTTCCAATGGATCTTTATAACAGAATATTGTCTTATAACCCCCCACTGAGCCCCAGGTGTTTAAGTAGATTTGTCGTTTAAAGAAGAAACATTGGGAGGAACCAAACCTCGACTCCCCTTGTGTCTATATACATACATATATACGCATATATATATATATATATATATATATATATATATATATATATTCATTCTGACATTTTTTGTCTTGTCCACTTGCAAGAAAATGAATCTTCCAGGCAGAAATACATTTAATACAAGTCATAATTTTAAGCAATTACATCTGACCTTGCTCACAGCTGAGCTGTAAATGCCTTTTTCTCTCGGCTCAATCAAGAGGATTTAGATCATGAAAAGCTCCTATCAAAGAGATTCCTCCCGATCTCTGCCTCTTTCCTGCTCCATTTCACTCCCTTACCATCCCCTCCAGTAGAAACAAGGTGCCCCTGTGATTAAGGGCCAGTGCGGTGCCACCCTTGTCATTAGAATAAAAGAAAGTGAGAGTGAGCTCCACAGGGGCTAATGAACGCCATGCATCACGCTAGGCTTAAGGACATATCTGTGGCATCATTAACTAATAGTGCAGAAAGGCCAGGGCGAAGGTTGGCAGCCTGAAGACAGGTCCCTAATCATTAGCCAGAAACCAGTGAATTTGGATGTGACTCTTCAGCTTTAGTTTTATACTATTTGAGGTAGTTACATTCATTCCTTTAGTAGATGTTGTTCAGATCTTCTTGTATATGGCTGGGCAGTTATTGAGGGGGTCACCAATATATTAGATTATTAATGTGTAGAATACTTTTGTGCTTGGCCTTCATCTGTGGAACACAAGAGAAGATATTTTGCAGAATGTTTTTGTCCATACAATGAAACTCATAGGGGTCCAAAACATTATTATTATTTTCAAAATACTTTCTTTTGGGTGAAATATCAATTTTAAGCGCACTTAAAACGCTATGCTTCAGTCAAACTAAAGCAATATTGACACATGATGCTTCAGAAATCACTCTTATGTCAATTTGGTGCTCATGAGACATTCCTTATTAATATCAATACGATTTTTAATGTAATTATTGTGCTGCTTTATATTTTTGTGCAAACTGTGATTTTTTTTTTTCAGGATTCTTTGATGAATAGAAAGTTTAACATTTATTTGAAATAGATTTTTTTGGTGTGTGTAACAATGCAAGTCTTTACTCTTTTCATCGATTCAATATATTTCTGCTGCATAAAAGTATTAATTAAGAACGAACTCTTTATTATTGTATAGATGTATACAAGATTACGTATAACCTCAATTATAACTCTGTTATACTTAAACCTTTGCCATAATCTCCGGAGAGTTATTTTGTGCCTCTTTGTGTTGGTACTGTAAATATAATTGATTTATTATGTACTTATTGTGTTCTTGTTTCATTATGTACTAATTACCAGACAGATGAGCCACAAATTAAATAACTAAATTAATAAATTATTATCATTGAAAGTGGCAATATTATGCATTTCTGGGCTCAAATGTGTTTGCTTTTGAATTAGTTTATATTTTCAGCTGGGAAATTCTGCCCACTGCTACATTATCACATTATCCTTTGTAAAGACACAGCATAAGCACTTGCTTCTGTCTGCTTCACCCTGTAACCTCATAGCTACACCTTTGAGTAGGTGTTTGTCAGCCCATGACCTTTCAGGGCTTCTCTGAGAAACCAGTGAGAAAGAATGGATGGAAACAATGTCACGTTGGGTCTCCCATCTCTCTTTCTCTCTTCCCAGCTCTGCCTGCCCCAGGAGGGTCCTGAGAGGCCCCTGGCACGAGAGCACCGTCTCAGCTCTCATTAGTGCATCATGATGAAACGAGTTGTAACGCATGTCATCAGCACAGGCTACGCTAAGTTAATCCGACGGCCTGCCTTGTGAATCATGCATGACCCCCGTCTGCCTCGGTGCTAGTTGCAGGCCCAGAAGACTATGGAGGCGCTCACCTCGTAGGGAGCATAAAAGATTTACACGCCTACGTCTCTTCCTGTGAACTCACCACCTTACTGACCTCTGCTCTCCTCTGGTGTGGGATCTTTGCCACCCTCGCTGGACCACCATCATCTCCTTTCGATTACACATTTCTGCGCTCTGCTTTACTCTTTTTGCTGTGATCTCTTTTGCTAGGACTGAAGGGAAAAAATATGGCCAGAGAAAGAGAAGAAATGAATGAGAGCATGAAAGAGTGTGAACAAGGGAGCTCATGAGATTACAGGGGTGTTACAGCATGGTGTCATTAACATTTTAGACCCCAGAATCTCTTGCCCGTTGGCTCTATCAGTGAAAGCAGAACACATGCTTCAGTCATATGCGTCAGTATTTCCCACGACACCAAAACAGACAGGCGACAAGCATCAAGCCCTTCAGTCACAGGTACTGCTGAGATGAAGCCCGCTCTGCATGTTGTACAATAGCGGAAATTTGTTTGTGCTGAAAATATTGGAGTAGTTCTTATTTTATTACTTATATTTAAATTAAAAAATGTGCAATAGTTTTTTTTTTTTTTGTGAAAGAAATCTTTTATGCTCATCAATGCCGAGTTCATTTAATTAAAAAAAAAAAAAAACATAAATAACCACTTTCTTTTAATACAGTATGTATAAGAATGCAATTTATAAATTATGTGATGGCAAAGCAGTCCTCAGAAATCATTCTAATATTCTGATTCAGAGCTCAAGAAACTTTTGTTATGATCAATGTTGAAAACAGTTCTGCTGCTTGATATTTTTGTGGAAACCGTGATACATTTTTTTTTTTTTTTTTTCAGGATTCTTTGATGTGAAAGGAACAGCATCTTTTTCGTAACATTATAAATGTATTATTGTCACTCTTTATTGTGACCAATTTAATGCTTATGTATTCTTTTATTATATTCTAGTTATATTTATACAATTTAAACATCTCATCATGACATCATATAGCAAAAACAACAATCTTCTCACAGAAAATAGAACAAATGTTCGGTTTCAAGACATTGTAATGACTCTTCCTGAAGTAAAATAGGAAACAGCTATGTAGTTTAACCATTAAGATGAATTAAATGCAAATCGCACTAGTTATCTGCTCAGCTATAAAGTGCTGTGGTAAGTTCATTAAGATGGTCCTCAGTCATAACATTTAAATATCTTCAGGCGAAACATTTCTTCGTGCGTCTTCTTTTTTACACCTTGACTTAAATCCTAATTCTAAGATTAAAGCCAGTTTAAGGAACCCTAATGTTATATTAAAACAGATTTAATCACCGCAACTGCTTTTGAAATCACTTACCATATATTAGTATGCAGAAAAGAATGTCTGAAATATGCTAAAGAGGACAAAAATATATATTTTTGTGGTCCGCTGAGTAGATGTGTACATATATTACTACAGGTTAATGAAACTGCGGATCTCTTAATTTTTCATATGGTTAGTGCATGTGTAAATATTTAATGAAGACTTTATGCTCCAGATATTTTAATAAAAAGGCTGATAAGTCTGGATTATAATCAGATGGTTTCTGGGGGTGAATGAAGGAATCTAAGTCTCGTAAATGGCAGAATGACCGTCTCTTTTTTAAAGACACTACCTGAAAACATCACAGCCTATATATCGAAAGCATGTTTTTTTTTTTTTTGTTTTTTTTTTATCATTGGTCATCATTATGTCTGTTTCTTTTTACTTCACCGTAACTGAATATAGTATTCTGACTTCCCTTGATGCCTAGAGCATGTATAAACGTTAAAGTCAGTGAACAGTTGAAACAGCCATTCTGTGCGTGAACTGTATGACGACGAAAGTGTTGCTATAATTATCTTCCCCCTGACTGACCTGCCAAAATAATCTTAAAAACAACAGTCCAGTTTCAGTCTGGCCACTTTTAATTAACACAAAACGATGCATCACATGGTTTAATTAATATTTCAACACCCACTTCGCTCCCGTTTGCCACTTAGATAAGGCTAATTTGGAAATGACATACCCATGGACCATGAGCCCATGAAAAATGCACCAACCACTTAAAACCAATGCACGACCACGAGGAAGACTCTTTACCCCCTCCCTGATTCCCTCACGAGTTTTGACTTTTACTTAAAATGAAACTGGATCATATTTTCAGAATGAATGCCCCAAACTAATGCAACCGCTTTCTGCTTCGGCTCTGAAGACATGACGGAGTGGTTGGATGGTGAAACATTATCCTCTTTTGAATATCACGCCTCGCAAGTGTTCTTCAAGCGTAATGTGTGATGAATAATTTACAGGTCACCCCTCTGCCTGCCCGATATGTATCGTCAGGCCGTCTGTCGTCTTCTGAAGTTTCAGGGACACTTAAAGCAGGTATTCTAGCTTTGCGCTCAAGTGAGGAGATGGACCTGACGAAGCTCGAAGGCTACAATTGGTGTTGTTTTAAGGTTGAGACTGATATAGCGCTCTATTAGTCTAACCTGGCTGGTTACAGATTTCTCACTGTTATTGAGAAATGCAGAACAAGGCTAGAGTGGAAATCGAGCTGAATGCTGACACACTAACTACTGCATGCAGCATTCAACTCAGTTGAAGTCACCTGTTCCTTAGCTACCAATTCTGAAAGATCAGATGAGCAATGCAGAGGTCAAGCAATTGATGAGGGTGACTTTTGTAAAAGGAAGGGACTGCTATAACTACATTTTGGGAGAAGAAGCTGTTCATGTCAGGTATAGTCATTTATTTTGGCACTGAATGCCCTGAAAGCTTAAAATGACTTCATGTCAGAAAAAGAAAAGAAAAGATTTTTTAATGTTTAATATAGGAGTATAGGCTGACTGTCATTTAGATGGACAGATCATAACCATTGTTAACATTCTGAAGAAACTTTAGAAGAAAAATGACTTTTTTATTTTTTTTAAATATTTTTTTGAATGCTCACGCTGCATTTATTTGATACAGTAAAACAGTAATATTGCAAAATATTATCATAATTTAAGGTTTTTGTTTTCTATTTTAATATGCTTTAATGTTTTTTCGTAACAATGTAAAGGTCTTCCCTTTTGATCAGTAATGTCTCCTTGCTGAATAGAAGTATTAATTTCTCTAAAAAGATCAAATTGATCCTAAACATTTGAACAGTTGTGTTAAATGTGTCATTTTATAAATATGTAAATTTTACATTTGTCACATTTTTCCTAACTGTCACTTTATATTTCCCAACTGGGATTTCCTAATTTTGATCTCACAATATGACATTATTTCTTATTTTAAACTTAATTGATTTCAACATTGAATAGTTTTGTACTTGATATTCAGGGAAGGCAATTATATACAAATGTGAGGCTGGAAAATTTCCATAATGGATCATTTACTTTTAAATTTATTAAATTTAAAAAAAAGAAAGGATAGAAACGTTAACAGCATTAAATTGTATTTTTACTATGGCGTGGCTTTCTATCTGTGTTTACATTAAGGATACAAACTGAGGTCTGTAATTCCATCAGGAAATAGATCCTATAGGGCTATAACCTTGATCGTTCAGTCAAGAAGGCAGTGCTTAAGCTTGTGTTTGTGGCACTGTACTATCTGATTAGCGCCTGGAGGCCAAACTCCAGTGAAAAATGCCATCCAGACAAACTCTAGCTTGAAGTTCTAACAGGCCTCTAAATGAGGCGACGGCTACTCTCCAGGGTGCTTTCCCACTGCAGCTGCTTTCCTCCTCTGGCTCATTGCCCATTACTAGCTGTGCTCATCACACAGGGAAATAAATAGACCAGCATTTAAGAGGGCATGGTTCTAATAGCCCTATTCAGTGATGGCTGTCTCCATAACTGAGAATGAGAAAGGTCCTGAAATATTAAAGGTAATAAACAAATACCCTCTGATGATGGCT
Source organism: Opsariichthys bidens (assembly GCA_037194245.1). Taxonomy (NCBI): domain Eukaryota; kingdom Metazoa; phylum Chordata; class Actinopteri; order Cypriniformes; family Xenocyprididae; genus Opsariichthys; species Opsariichthys bidens. Next base: position 17,279,782 of record CM074292.1, on the reverse strand, counting down.
AAAGAGAGAGAGAGGGGGAGAGAGAAGGAGATTGGGCCAGACGGTGAGCCTCTATTCATTAACTTTCCTGCTACCCCTGGTGGATGGAAATTAAATATAGGTCTCTGTTTACACCTGGTATTAAGATGTGTTTTGGGTGATTGGATCACAAGTAGATGAGGACGACATATTTTAATCCTTCACTTTTGTCCAACCACTTCTGTCATGATTTTTTTGAGGGTAGTTTGAGGGTCTTTTGGCAGGTAAATGAATGATTTTTTTTTTCAGATCTTTTGATCTAATGGACAAAATAAACTTGCGCAACTTACTTATGAACTCGACCGGCGAGGACGGAAAAAACAAACAGAGAGCATCAGCTTTCTTTTCTGCTCTGAAAGCCGCAAGACCACGGAGAACGCTGCGAGTGCGTTGTAGAAATCAATGGTGAGAGAACATAATGCTTGGTAAGTTTTTCGTCTTCAAACCAAACTTGAGCCCAAGCTTAAATCCTGTCTGGGTAGCGCGCATCCCATAATGTTTACACATTAGGTCAGTAGGTGGTCTTTTGCGGCTGTTCAAATACATTCGACCACATTTGTGTCTACACTATGAAAGCAATCCAGTCAAATGCGTTTTCGACTACCTCTGAAAATGGTCGAAAGTGGACAAGCTCAAAATGTTTTAGACCACACTTGTGATTGGATAAACAAAAAGACATCTTAATACCAGGTGTAAACGGGGCCATAGAGTAAAATATAACTTTTTCTTTTGAGAAATATAGGTATTTTTTGGGTGGATATGTAAGCAATAAAGTACGAGAGGCTGTGCTGTATCGTGAATAAGCCATGGCTAAAGAACATTGTTAAGCACGAAGCGGAGCGTCTGCAACCCCTTCAGGTGTGATTTATTCATGATACAGCACAGCCTCTCGTACTTTATTGCTTACATATCACACTCGTAGCTGTGCGATATGGCTGTATATCAGCATGGCTGTGATTAGGCCATAGGTAATCACATTGTGCTAATATACAGCCATATCGTATGGCTATGAGTGTGGTATTGCATTTATACAACAGTTTGACAGCATGAGTGAGTAAATAAGAACTAAATAAGAACTACTTTGTTGACAGGTTGACCAAAGCTCTGTTTCTTATTCTAAAACGTCATTTTAGAACTAGTAACGAAAGAATGTTGAGTCCTTCCATTGAAACTCATTGTATTTTGTACACTATTAGAGAGAGAGAGACAGATCGCCTGAGCGAGCATTACTTGTTCGATATAACATTCATTCTTCAGGTTGATGTCCATAATATTATATTCGTTTGAAAAATCTGTTTGAATGTCCGATGAGGAAAGCAATCTTTGTATTTGTCCTTCTTACAGCTAAGGAAATTTTCCATAACAGCGCTAAAACAACGTCCTTAGTTTACAAACATCACTTTCAATTTAAAAGTCTTTGCGACCGACTCATTGACTTTTAAAGTTTGCCGCCATCTGATGGCATATTAATTTAACTTTCACTCAATCCATATTCTGTACTAATGAACCCTTTCTCAGTACTAAATACAACATATTATTATTCAAAATAATGTTTATTGAACAACAATATTTAAATGATCAACAATAGCCAATTGTACAATTCAAATGTAAGAAAGCAATGCTCTACAGGATGTAAGTTAAATATAGCCCTGAAGCTAAAATTGGTCATTTTCACATATTTTGTATTTTGTCAGAATGTGCTATCTTCAAAACAGATGGCTTTCAAGAAATTACAGTTATTGACCATTAATGTGTGTGCTGAGTTTGTAAATAGAATTTAAATAGACTAAATAAAAAAAAAAAAAAAAAAAATCAGGAATACATTGGAAAGGAAAGTATTGAACAAAAGAATCTAACACTTGAAACTTGAAAATTCAACTATTATACATATAAAAATTATTTTTGTGACACTGGAAAAAGTTCTTTTGTGACACTGACACTGCATAGTTTTCATTAGAGAGACTTTTTTCCATACACGCACATATAGACATGCACACATCATATGTGAAGAGAGCTGCAGTCATTTGGTGACGGAAAACAAGAAATTATTGTAATAAGCCGTATATTATCGAAAAGCGCAAGTTCTCTACTTTAATCATTTTGATAGTGAAGTTGGTTGAAGAGTTACAATAACATGAATACAGCATGGCTTGATGTGTCAGCAACAACACAGCCAGTTTAATCATTAATATTATTAAATTTAACACAGCCCAATTTCATTTGCTCTGGAACAAGTAATAGATTAATAAGACCAAAGATTGCCTGTTTTATAAACCCAAAATTAATTATATCTCATGTTTAACTACTATAAGAGCCAGCGGCAAATCCAAGAAACCCTGGCCAAGATGAAGCTGTTCTCGGCGGGTACATGAGCACTGAATGGCGGCTGACGACCTGGAGCTTGCATCCCTGAAAACGTCTAACCAGATTGTAAAATAGGCGCTATGATTAAATAAGAGTTACATATTTAAGGTCTAAACATCTACATTCTCGCCTAAAAAACTAAAAAACTACAGCTTGTGGTACAACAAGAGTAGTATTTTTTAAAAATACGGTGGATTTGCCCATCTGCCTTGACAGTTGTTTCAAGTGGAGGGATAAAAACGGTGAAAAGGCAGGAGTGCTGTTATCCCTAAAATATCACAAGGCTATCAGCCAATCAGATTTTAGAATAAAAAGAACTATTGTATCTGTTGTATCCTTTTAATTTTATCAATAGGCTTCATAGACTTTTCTTTACAGCAGTATTTCCCAACCCTGTTCCTGGAAGCACACCAACAGCACGTTTTGGATGTCACCCTTATCTGACCCATCTATTTCTAGTTTTGCAGTCTCTACTAACAAGCTGATGAGTTGAGGTGAAATCAAGTGTGTGTGATTAGGAAGAGTTTGAAAATGTGTAGTGTTGGTGTGCTTCCAGGAACAAGGTTTGGGAAACACTCCTTTATAGGACAGTGGAGGGAGGGAAAAAAAAGTTGAGTATGTGAGGGAAACATGAACAGCTTATTTGTCACAAACAAATGTGATACCCACACCAGCTCTGAAAACCAAATGTAGCTTTGTTGAACGATTATAATGAGTGACAAGGTACGTAGTTTAGATGTTCATGTTTCATAAAAAAATCATCTTTTTAAATTTGCATTTGGTTTTTTGCATTTACATGCCTGCAGAATGTGGCTTGGAAATTAATGATGAATGTGAGAGCAACTTTTAGATAGTAGTAGTGGGGTAGTTGTGGCCTAATGGGGAGGGAGTCGGGCTTGTAACCTGAAGTTGGCTGGTTCGATTCCCATGCCGGCAGGAATTGACACTCTCTCCACCTTCAATACCATGACTAAGTGCCCTTGAGCAAGGCACCTAACCCCAAATTACTCCCCTTGTAAGTCGCTTTGGATAAAAGCGCTTGCCGAATGAATAAAATGTAAAAATAAAATAAAAAAATATATAGAGAGTGAAAGTGAAATGCAAGAGTGCAGGTAATAATAAAGACCTCCACAAACTCTTTGAAATAAAATTAACGGACCAACTACCCCCTTATTTTCTTTGTTTTTCTGTTTCATATACTCAACGGTAGTCCCATTTTAGCAGTTATACACATGTATTAAAAATTTACTGAAACTTTTATGTTTAATTTGTCTCAAAAACTACTGCTGTTTTCTATTGGAGAACAGTTCTTGAAACTTGTTTTCAAACTAAAAAAGCTTGAAAAAGTTTCTGTGTTATGTATACAACCTGATTCCCTGAGAGAGGGAATGAGATGCTGCATCATGGTTCAGCATGAGCAGGCGTCTGAGTCACGTGTAGCACACGCCAAGCACTTGGCCAAGGACGCACTTAGGTGACACAAAGTTACACGTGATCAAGTCTATAAATAACACCTGCATGAGGGATTCACCAGATTCACTTGTCTGAAGAAGTTGCGCAGGCATAATTGAAGTATGGCACCATGATGCAGCGTGCCTGAGACTTTCCCTTTCAAGTGAACATGCCAAAACAGTGTCATGGTGTTGAAACTGGGAACGAAACTACCCATCACAGGTTGTAAAAAGTTTGCACAACAAACAACAAAAGGACCTGGACCTTGGGGTTGAGCCCACATCCACACTATAAAACTTGATGAATGTGTGCGGAGAGAACCAGCCTCCTGCTGCACAAACATCTCCCAAAGAAGAGACATTGAAGCAGCCATACTTTAGGTAGAATGGGCCCTGACACCTAGAAGTGAAGCAACGACACACGCCTCATAGGCAAGGGAAACCACAATCGAAACCTAGTCTCAGCCTCTGCTTTGACAGGATGTCTGCTCCCATATCAAAATATCTGGAATGTAAACTGCCCTCTGGGAGAGCAGTTTGCTATCCGCCTAGAGCAGGATCTGCTACGCCTGCCTGAACAGGGCGTGAACGCAGCCTGCCCTGGTGATTTATGTTGGCGATTACCAATGTCTTGTCCGTCTGCATGAACAGTTCATAGCCCCTGAGATTTGGGAGAAAGTGTCTTGGTGTTAGAAACTTAGTGCTAGATTTTGCAACAGCAACACGCCCCCACAGAGTTAGAAACCAGGGACTCCTCCATGTAGAAAGTGCACAAAGTGCTCAGCACATGACCCTTACATTTAACATGGGTTTTAGTAAGGGACAAAACCCTTCGTTTTTGAGCCACCACTGGAAGGGCATCATGTGCAGCAAGCCTAAAGGTATTACGTTGGTGGCTGCAGCCGTAAGACCCAGCAGTAACTGGCATTGCCGGACGGAAATCTCTTGGCCTAACCTAAAAGACTGTCAACCATAGAGAGAATAGACTGTTGAATCCCAAACCACACTGAGAAATGTAGTTCTCTGACTTAGAAACAGCATACTTTTCTTGTGATTCAAACTCAAATCAGATTTCTTGATATGAGCAAATACGACATCTCGATGCTGAACCTCCATCTCTTGTGACCGTGCTTGAATGAGCCAGTCATCAATGAAATTTAGTACACAGATGCCCTGGAGTTGTAAAGGAGCCAGAGCTGCATCCATGCACCAGGTTCGAGGAAACAAGGCTAGGCTGAATGGAATAACCCAAAGCGAACCTCAGGAGCTTCCTGTGTATAGGCAGATTCTATGTGAAAGTATGTATCCTTCAAGACTATTGTGATAAACCTATCCTCAGGCTGAATTTGAGACACGATCAGCTTCAGTGTCAACATCTTGAATCTCTAAGTCTGCATCTGTAAGTACAGTTGAAGAGACGAAGATTAGGTCGCAACCCCTCGTGTTTTTTTGTTTCCCAAAAAGTACTGGCTGTAAAACGCTCAATGGCGAAGGTAATAGGAGAGAGAAGATGCTTGATGACAAACTACCCCCTTTTCTCCCCCTAGGAGGCACCTGGCATCAGGCTTATTCTTCTTAGCTGCTCAACCAGCAATAACTGCCCTGAGGTCAGGTCTGCTCCCTGCAGGCTGGGACTGAGTGCAATTCCCGGACCCCCAATCCTTATGAGGAGGAATGAAGGCAGCTACACTAGGGGTGAGGAATAAACTGCTGAAATGCCTCTGACTGTTTCTTCAGCATCTAAAAACTGTCTATGATAGAGCTCGCCATTTGAGTAATGACTTTGAGTAGCTCCTCATAAGATTTTGACGACAAGAAGGAATGGCTGCCAAGCGCACTCGAATTGTAAACCCCCTCAATGCTAGACCCCCTGAAATCAGGTCCATGTCTGGAGCAGAAGAAATCGCAGAGCGAGCTTCTTTGCAGTCTGTCGAAAGAGCGAGAGGAAGGCCTGGAACTGTCTCAGGCTTATCTAACAGCTCCATCTGTGAGACTCATGATCTCATTCTACACATTACTAAACTTGGATATACAGTATCTCTTATTTTTCCTACTCCAGCTCTAAACAGACAGTTTTGCACATACAGTTACAGACAAAGCAGCTTCTGAAGCTGGTGACGCTCTTGCGCAGGTGTTATTTATAGACTTGATCATGCACAATATTGGATTGTCCTTGGCCAATGGCTTGGCTGACACTATGAGAACATGACTCAAGGCATTCCATAGTGTCTACTCCATCAAGAGTGATCCGCTTATTCATTATTTCATCAGAAATGCCAGAGGAAATATCATAGCTTCCATGGGGGTCCTTCATATATTATCTTGGACAGTGAGTCCAAAAGGTTGAGAGCAATTGTTCTAGAATGAGAATGTCCTCATCTTCAACCACCTGGAAAATCATGGTTAATGGTAGTGATGTAAACTAAAGCCTCTCTACCAGTTTAAAACAAAGAGACAAGCCCTTTGATATGTTCCACTCAAACTTACTGTTTCAATAGGAAATATGTCACCACAGGCATTCGTTAAGTGATTTCATGAGGTCTTCAAAGTCATCAGGAATTTTGCATGAAACCTTTTGAAATTTGTTTGCTTTATTTTTACTTTTTAGTTGTGAGTGTACCTCCTTTTCCAAAGTAGGCCCCTAGCGATGCACTAAAGTTAAAAGACTGCTTTACCACAGGAATAAATATACGTCATGGCAAGATTAAAGTAGATGCTGGTTTATAATTAGCTCAGTCGCCCTCAGCAAGAGATCTCTAGTACATCTTTGCCATCTTGATGGAATGTGGATGTCAGCAGGGTTGGCTAGCAAGAATTGAGCAACCTATCAGCTTAAAGAAGAGTAGATTATTCACACACACACACACACACACACCACCACCACCACAGCTAGAGCTGCAGAGAAGTATTAATGGACTACATATGTGCATTTTTACTTAAGTACAGATCCAAATTTAGAGCCAAGACTGAGACGCACCGCATGACAACAGGTTGCATTCACCACTCCCAACCTGAGCAAAGCAAACTGTCTGCAGAGGGCGATACAGGATACACTGACTACAGGACTCCCTCAGGCCCTGAGCTCCATCAGTCCCACTTACATTCCCTCCATTCCATGCACTTTCCATCCATGAGGATCTAACCTCTCTGCCGAGCGACTCTTAATGAGCTAAAACATTCCTTCAATCATCTCGCAATCAGCCCAGTCAAGCCTCCTCATCCTGGCGCTGTCATGCTGCAGCGGTGGCCCCATTAAGCCTCCCAGATGTCTCAGCCCCTCTGTTGATTCTAAATGAATTCATGCAATTACCAGAGTACCCCTTTGCGTCGACAAACATTTTTTGAAAGAGGGTTAGGGGAGGAGGAGAACTTGTTGTAGGACAGGGAGGAGGAAGGGGAAAAAAACACCAGCTCTGACATTTCAGGGAATTTCATAGGGATGGCTAATCGAAAGTGATCAGCGGAAGAGTTTAATATTTAACTAGTCAGCGACGCAGCCCAAAGTTTCTAATGAAATTATAACTCATGCTTGAAAAGCAAAAGTGCATGTGTTGTGGGAGCCTAAATTATTCAGCCGCCCCATATCTCTGCATTTCTGTTCACCCACAGACAAACGTGGCACTCGCAAGCTTTTAAGAAAGGAGGCAGGCTGTGACGAAGGGCATGATTTCGAAACAAAAAAATGATATCTGATCCCGAATTAAAGTGACTTGCTGACTGAAGTACATCCAGGAACAACTTAATTGTGTTAATTAATTGATTTCCTCAACTAAAGGATACACACACATAACAAAATCACTAAGCGAATGATCTAGCTACACTCTCACAAAGCCATTGTGCCCTTTCAGTACACCTATGACTTTTTAAGCTTAAAAAAGTATTAGGTTATCAAAAAAGTATATTAATTAGCTCTTTTTGAGAAAGAGAGATGAGGGGCCCACAATATCTATGAGGGTCGGTAAAATATTTAGGGCGGCAGCATTCATATTAATGGTAACATTACACATATGTCTCGCAAAATTCAATTAGAATTCAACTCAACATCGATGTCAGGCGCTTGTCAGGCATATAAATGTGCTGTAGCTTCGGGTTATGGTGTCTATTTTCATACATTATTTTTCAGGTAGTTTAGCTTTCGGCCACTCAACCACCCTTGCGGCGTTATTCCAACCGAAAAAGAATTACATACTTGATGGGGACTAATTAGATCAGCCCTCACCTGTGAGTCCTCCAGGCTGTTGTATCCTGACTTCCCTAAGGTTAATGTGCACCCACTTTTTAAAGGAGCACTGGCTTTTTAAACTTTAACTACACTTTATGTGCTTCAAAGCAGACAGAATATATGTTTTTTTTGGTTTGTTTTATTGTTTTCACGAATCAATGCAAAAGTACGTCCAAATGTGGTTTAAACCACTAAAAATAAATGTAACTTCAAGCTCCATGTTTGCCTTTGCCTTTCTAGTAACTGTTTTGTCATTAATAGCTCATTGATGTTTTTTTAAGGAGTTGGGTGCTTCATACTTTTTTGCAGAAAATAATTAGAAATGAGACAATCTTTTCTGACAAAATGATTCTGGATTAGGTTCATATGTTTCATTATTTAGTACAGTGTGTGTTAGAAAATGGATTCAGTGGGACAGTTTGATCCAAAAATGAACCTTTATTTTCATTCACTTCGTTCTTCTGAGAGAAAAAATTCTGAAGAATTGTTTTTGTCCATACAGTGAAAGCAAATGGTGTCCCGAATTAAATTGGACTACATTTTGATGGCATGTACAAAAACAAAACTATTCCTTTAAAACTAAACATTAAAATGTGATTTGCGCTCACACTCAATTAGTGCATTAACTTTGTAAAACATGACTTGAACAGGCTTGGTTTGAAAGGTTTGTAATGATTTTTAAAGCTCTACAAGATGACTTTAGAGCGCATTGCCCGCTTAATTTCAGAGTGGACTTCTTCTCTGAAATAAAGGAACAAACTGCTCGCTGTCAATTGCAAAGAGAATCCGAAGCTTTATCAATCGTAGTTTTTCTTTTAAATTAAATGATGAGATTTTGTATATAGCTTTGTGTCATTTTTGAAACTCATAAAACTAATATTAAGTCATAAATGCAGGACCACAGAGAAGCCAGCAGACCAGGGGGCCACACATCGATTTATGAGGGCACATTTGATACTCGCTAAGTTTCTAATTGTTTCAATGCCGAGAGAAAAAAGAATACCTTTCAAGAAGCTTCTGTTTCATGCACGCTGATTAAAGAATGTGTGAGACTTCAGTGACATGGCGGGTATTATTAATTCATTGCAAACAGTGGAATTTGGGTGTGTTACTTTGAAAAATGTTCAAAACTGCTGGCCTGTAATAAAAAAGCAGCTAGTAAAAAAAAAAAAAAAAAAAATCTAACTCATTAACATTTCATTGGCGAATTCTCTTTCATATGAAATATCCCCAATATACGGCTGTCACAATCAATCAGGTGTCCAGAAAAGAGAGTCTGACAAGCGAAAAAAGGGATGGGGAATATGTCAACGGTGGCACTCGCTGTTTCTTCTCTCTGTCATGTTGCCAAAGCCCAATGTTAAGCAGACACCACAGCCAAAAGAAAAAGTGAAGCTTGAGATTCTGACAAAAAAGAAAGAAAAGAAAAAAGTTCATGCCATCCTTCCCATGACAGAAGTCTCCAGCTAAGGTTATGTTATCTTTAGAGGCAAGAGAATAGTTCAAAAGCAAGGATTCGCTCGCATTGAGATCTTTTGGGATGTGTTTGGCAAGAAAACCACTTGGCTCATAATTGTGTAATCGTATGCTTAGTCCCTTGCTCCCGACTGAATTCTCTCAGTTTCACCTTGAACTCAACTCTTGAAAGCTCAAGTACAGAAGCAAAGGCGAGATAAGGAGGAATTTAGGGGAAAATGTGCATGTGATGCTGTCTCTGAGCGGAATTCGGTACTTACAAAATGTAAAAGAATCCCAGATTGAAATCCATCAAATTTCAGGACTTCAAATGAGAGAGTTTACTTAATTAACCCTGATGATGAAAAGTTAATTAGATTGAAGTTCAATCTTATCCATCCTTATCAGGCTTGATCACTTTCTGGTCACATTTCTGGTCAAATCTGTGGTTATATGTACAGTGGAGAACACACATTAGGATGGAAAAAAATACAACCAGTCCAAACGGTCAAGTACGTGCTTTCATTCACCCTCTGCCCTCTTTTTCCATCTCATTTTCTTCGGGATTTCTTTTTAACGTTCTGAGGCCATTAAAAGGCCATAAAGTTAGAGGGACCTATAGTTTCAATGGTCAGATTCTGAACTGCAGTCTAAAATTAGAACATTAAATGGATATTTCAAGCAAAAATGAAAACTGTCATCATTTACTCAAGCTCATATTGTATTTCGAAGAAAACGGTTTTGTTACCATTGACGTGCAATGTAAATAGTAATAATAAAATCCTGAGGAATGTTTTACATAAGAAAGGATGTCAAACAGGGTCTTGATTGAAGACAGAATTATCAGTTGTGGGTGAATTATACCATTTAAAATTCTAAGCAACAGAAATGCGTGCCCCCAAACTTTCAAAATATCTGAAATTTAAAGAAATGTATTCTCTTTTCACTTGTGATTTGAAGTTTTTGCTTTTGGTATGAACTTATGTCTATCCAAATCTCCATTCTCTGACCTTAACTAAAGAAGTAGAGGTGTATAGAAGCAGGTATCAAGTGTGCACCAGGAAGTTGATACACTCTCATACCCAGTGGGCAAGTATTATTCCTACTGTATATCATTATGGGTGAGTTGTCCTAATTAGCGCAAGGGCAGAATAATGAATACAGCTCCATTAATCAAAAGGTAATATATGTAAAAGCAGTACTTTTGGCCTTGGGAGAAGCAGCTAAAGGTAGACAAGGAGAATAAAATCAAAGGAGGAAAAAAAGAAGAAGTTCCTCCAGCAGTGAATATTGCTTTAATATTCATTTACACCATTTCTTGTATTGAATATACACAGCTTACTCTGTGCAGCTTCATTAGGTCATAGGCAAAATAGAAAAAGTAAATGAAGGATAAAACAAGAGCTCTTTGCTCACCACTTTAGTGTATACCTCAGTTCAGAAGATTTAATAATAGGATTGTTTTATACGTCTCAATGAATATACATTACTGTTTTAAAAGTTTGGGGTCGCATTTTACAGATTAAAATAACCGTTTTCTATTTTAATTTATTTTAAAATGTAATTTATTCCTGTGATGGCAAATCTGAATTTTCAGCATCATTTCTCCAGTCTTTAGTGTCACACGATGCTTTAGAAATCATATACCGATTTGCCGCTCAAGAAACACTTCTTAATGTTATCAATGTTGAAAACATTTCAGGATTCTTTGATGGACAGGAAGTTCAAATGAAAAGCATTTATTTGAAATATATTTATTGGGAACAATGGCATAATTGTATTCAAATCCTCTGTGTTTCTGTCTATTTATTTTGCCAGCATTATCAA